>CM069441.1:77929632-77972553 GCA_035610835.1 Ophiura sarsii | reverse complement strand
TTATTATGGCTTTACATCCGTTTCACTTTCACATTCTTTGAAACAACAGATGCTTTTGGGTAACGAATATGGTTATCAGTGTAGTGTAATGTTATTCGGTATCACACTGCAAAACACTGGCGTTAAAATCAACACCGAGGGTGTTAATTTTAACACCACATATAAAGTGTCCCAGCTGGTCTGAGCGAAAAATAAGGTGTCATGAATTATTTTTAGCATTATTTTCTTCAGCCAAACGACAATGACAACTCATCTAGGCTACCATCTCATGAAGGAACACTTTTTGAACGAAAATCATTATCAATAATTAAAGTATAATTATAAAATATACTGACTGAACTCAGTGACAGCTCATCAGCGGTATCTTCCCGTGGTGAAACAATCAACGTGTATGTATATCAACTATGTTAATAATTAAGCGGCGTATCAAATTTGAATTCCAAGGAATGTAACCCCACTTTTAGTGGTTTTTCATAATGATGACTATTTAAATCATGATTTTAAATTTCAGTTAAAACACGCTCCAGTTGTATCGATTGTTGTAAATAGCCAAATAAAAACCACATTTGAATTAGACCATGCGCAGTACAGAATCTGTTATTATGACTTCACATTATTCCGTTTCACTTTGTACATTCTTTGAAACAGCAGATGCTTTGACGGTAACGAATATGGTTATCAGTGTAAAGTAATGTTATTCGGTATCATGTAATCCATTAATATATTAATGTATTGCAGTTACAAGCTGAGCTGAACTTACTTCAAGGACAACTAAACTCTTCACTTTATACGACAGAGAGAAAGACTACTGATGATGAAAATGGAGGCGATATCCTAGAAACCGAATCCCAACAAAAGACACAGGATACGAGCGGGGACACGAGCAATGAAAACAACGGACATGGTTTACGCGAAACGGTCGTAGAACTTCGCGGATGCTTGTACCTGATCCGTACAATAACAACAGAAATTGCCCGCGAATGTTACTATGACACTCGACTCGGGGAACTTGTACAGGTCTTAGCGAGAACGGCTTTCGGTCGCCAATGTTCACAGGAACCAAACGCAACGACAAGGGGCAGTAAACCGGCTGTGAGCAAACTGTTGGCGTCAACTGTAAACTGTGCACACACTATTTTGACAACACTTTCAGAAGGTAAGAGACGCGAGTTGAATGTGTTGATGTTAAATGAAAACAAAATGAAAAAAATGGCCATGGGGGTTATCCATTTACGTGTTGAAGAATTGATTACTAGACTACATTGGTTGACAACCAAAACGGGGTTATAAGTGGCTTTTCGTAAAAGAATAATATCTATCCTAGATGCTACCTTCAAAATCATACCAAATTCCAAATTCTATACCTCGTCAAGCAGCAGAAAATCAACTTGAGAATGATGCTCCAGTTTATTTATCTCCATAGTTTCCAACCATTTTGATGTTATTAGTAATTAAACGTACCATTAATAGTATGTAAGAGTAGTAATACTGCTGATGACATGAATTTATTTAAACTGATTGAAAAATATATTTTTGGGATTGACTCTTAATGTACACTGATTTCATTGATCATACATTTATTCTATTGTATCATCTTTTACAGAGAAAATTTCAATATTCTTAACTATATAGGAAGAATTTACCCTCTTTGGTTGTAGGCAAAATATTAAAAACAATGAATACAACATTTGTCCGTACACTGTAAAAACGCTGTTTAAACTTATAAACAACCGCGGTCATTCAAGATCGTTCGTATGGTCCATACGTACGGTATAAGTGATATGTACGTAATACTTATACGATAGACTATACTCTGTTTGGCCATCTCGAGACAGTGACGTAACTGAACAGCCGCAGCTTTTACGCACGCGTGTGTATCTTCCGCCTTTCAACGCTCGTGTTTGTACGCCAGCGCCGCGAGTATGCGCGCGCGTTATGTGATGCAATTAGTAGAATACGCGGTTACGTCACTGTCTCGAGATGGTCAAACAGAGTATAGTTACGATTAGTTCAGTTTGTATTGGTGCATGTATGTATGGTGATGCAACATATTACTTTGGTGACTATCGTTAAGTTTTGTTACGTACATGTCAAGTATACGTTTGAGCCGTACATACTAATATTTCAGTGCGGCCTTAACAAGAATCTGTGATACTCTTCGCATTATTCCAGGTCTTAAATGGCAACCCAGTTATAGTTTCATCATGCCGCATCCACTGCAAATCCAAGGAATGATCCCATTCAAAGAAGGTTTGGCAGTGTTTACAACGATAAATACAGACCAAAACTCTATTGGAATAATACCAATTGAATCCACATTTGTCAAATCGCCTCATTGTATTCAACTATCCTCGCCACGCTGGAAAGGGACATTCCCGATCGATATTGCGTCAACAGACGAGTCCATCTTAGTGGTGTGTGATGGGAAACGGTACATTTATCAGTTTCCTTTTCGGGACTCCAATCAACCGTCAAAGCTAGTCAAGGTGTTTCCCCATGACAATGAACCGGTAACCATGTGCATATCAATTGACAATACTTACGAGAAAGTAATTGTAGGTATCGCTGACGACACACATACATCCGGGGCAGTAGTTATGTCGCTACCGGATTTCTCGCATATGTACATTTTTGACTTTCGTACAAGAGGTGTTCCACGGGGTTTTGATTTTATCATCAGCGAGTCGCCGTACTACAATTATCTTGCATACAACAAGCGTACGGTACATATCCGTAGTATAGACAACGAAGAAAAGAAGCAGATCCCTGACATCACAGCACCTACAGATTATGATATTGTCTGCGCCATATTTGGTCCAGGTCACCGAAAGGTCAACGATATAGCCATTGCTTGTAAGAGTAGGACAGGAGGTACGGATGCACTGTTTCGGTACATATGGGATGATCGCAAGAAAGATTTCGTTCCAGCTGGGACACTTGTAGACAGTATTGAAATACATGGAATGAGAAGCGTTAGAAGAATACCCCATGGCGGTATTGCAAACATCACGAGCACACACGAAGTTCAATTTTACCAAATAATTTAGTTGAGCTGAAAGTTGAGTTAAAGGTATAACCGTATAGTATGCTATCTTTTCAATTGGACGCCCTCTATCCATGATTTTCCCCCTAGAAATGAAACCATGAAACTAAAACATAGTATAAGTTACAGAGCAATACGTTTCCTAATGACTTCAAAATAAGATTTTGAAATAAGTTGTCTTGATATCAGGAAAGATTATTTTCTGAGTGTTTTTTTTCGTTCGTAAATAGAATGCCATAGTTTGACACCGTGTTAACGCCGTTTACAGTCTTCCCGGTTACGACCGCAACTGCACAAGTGAACACACCCATGCGAACGCTTTATGATACAAATCGAAACAAATAATGTTGAAAAATGTCTTAAATTGTTAGTACATTTCTACTATGATTTAGTTGAATCTGTTATGGTTTTTTTACTTACGGAAAATACTGTCAAAGTAGATGCCATATAGTAGTATGAGTCCTAAAACCTAATAGTCAATCTTCATTATAAGAGAGAGAAAATATGTGCATACTGTTGAAAAAAGATTACATAATATTGCTTTTAACCATCCATAATTTCATTATTATTTTATCGTTAGGTTCAATGAAACGAAAAATGATTGTAAAAAAAGAATGCTAACAATAAAAAAGAGCCTTTCTAATTTAATAATTGGTCAATTCTCGGTCCAGACGACGGTGGACATGAATGGCCGTAGTTGGGAATCTCCGTTAGTTTCAATGTAAAAATGGATTTTGATTATATGACCCCAGAAAATTCATCCTTCGTCGGAACTACATTATTTCTAAAACCGCAGGACCAGTGTCAGTCTCATTTTTTCCAATTTAATCCGTCGTTGTTTACCGTTTGTCTCATCACTTAAGCACGAAACCTCGTACGCATAATTTAACCTTGACTATTCGTGAACGAGCCCATGTCCGGCATCGTCTGTCTTGGTATTCCCGGGCGGTATTCGCAATACGATGCGCCGCCAGTGGTTGCTATGGAGAGGTAAAATACGCAGTCCATCATGGTAAAAAGTCGACATCCAAAGCCCGCGCAATACCAATATAACACAGAAAAACATATTATTTTGTTTTTAAATGGCATTATATTGTTTTTTTACGCGCAAATGCACACCCCAACACCAATTTACAATAGGCCTAAAGCAGATTAATGTTCTTTGTATAGGCAAAAAAAAAGGAAGGTTTTTTTGCCCAAACAAGAGTTTAAAAAAGTGGGTCGGTAGGTCGATTACCTTTTTTTCTTTCTTTTTTGGCTATAGACACATTTAGTGATGAAAAATACTATACAATTTGATTTTAATACACTTAAATGTTCTTTAAAACCCTCGCACAGAAAACACTATGTAAACAATTATGTAAATATAGAACTCCATAATTATTATGTAAGAGTTTACATAAAACATGTAATATATACCCAAGCTTGTGTAAATTCCTATGCAAAAGCTTAACACAACTGTTTACATAGTATTATGGAGTTCTATTTTTACACAGATTGTGTATTTTTTACATAATTTGTGTATTTTTTTTACATAGTGTTTTCTGTGTGTAACCTTCCTACACTACGATTCACTAGGGCAAAAAACAATGTCCACGCGCATGCTACAGCATTCGATTCGATGACGTCATCAACCAAGGTGATATGTGTGTACGAAATAGCTGCCCGGGTGAGCGTTGGGAGGTTAGCCGAGTGGTTAGGGACGCGGCGTGGTGATCGGAGTGTCCGGGGTCGAAGCGATTATTTGGTTAAAAAATCATACTTTGTCCCCCTCCCCCCGGTTTCCACACCGTAAAACATAGCCTGGCTGGTTAGGGCTAATACATATATTTTGTTTTAATAGTGTAGCTGGCAGCCTGTAGTACAAACCTTCAGACTTCAGACCATGCTGGATGGTATGACATGTTCTGTTTTTCACTAGATAGTGGTAGGATTTTGGATTTGCATCTCCTTGGTGTTTTAAAGGGCAGATTCTTGATAAGTTTGTGGCAAATTAAGACGAAAATATCATTTAATACATAGATTTTTCAACATAAAATATTATTTAATAAAAAAAGAAGAAAACAAAAGGCATGGGGTTTTGAGATATTATGGGTCGGTCGTGTTTGGGCAAACAAACCTTTTTATTTAGGCCTTACTCATACGGGTTACGTCGTGAAGCTGTGTTCAACATTATTATTATCACACATTATTATTATCCCACTTTCGTTACAATCCAATGGTAGCTTCACTGCAAAAAGGTTGCTTAAATATTTACTCAACATTTTACACAGCGTTGTTGAAGTATGCAACCACTCAACAGTTGCGTAAAATTGGTTGGATAACATGTTTTCACTAACAGATGAACAATTCCAGTTACTCAACAGTTGCACAATTTTCATTACATAACAGTTGGGTATTATTAATTAACCATTTGTTGGGCATTTTAATACCAACTGTTGCTTAATTTGTGAATTGTTTTCATTACATATTGAACATTTTTGTATATCAACACGGGGTAGTCAAACATTGGGAATTCTGGGCAATGCAGCAGAGCTACATACATCACTTCCTCTCGGTAGTGAACCGGTAACTTTGGTAACCGGTAAAATTTACCCAAGACCGTTGGATAACATGTTTTCACTAACAGATGAACAATTCCAGTTACTCAACAGTTGCACAATTTTCATTACACAACAGTTGGGTATTATTAATTAACCATTTGTTGGGCATTTTAATACCAACTGTTGCTTAATTTGTGAATTGTTTTCATTACATATTGAACATTTTTGTATATCAACACGGGGTAGGCAAAATTGGGAATTCTGGGCGATGCAGCAGAGCTACATACACCACTCCCTCTCGGTAGTGGATCTGTAATTTTTTTAACATGCTATTTAACTATATATATAATATCTTACATCTTTTATCATTGGTGTTTTTTATTGTGATATTAAAACAGGCATAGCTCCTGATATAATTGATCGATGTCATTGATTCCTTTTGTCATATGAGCGGAATTAAGTTGCTCTTTGAATACGTGCCTCATTGGTTTGTCAAATTTGTTTGGTACATTTTTAAACAAATATTCATTCTCGATCAACTTCTTTTTGACTCGCCCTGTATATGTCGTATACAACCGTTCCCCAAATTCTGAGAAGATCCATCACGGACGCAATTGGAGTAAATGACCGTGAGTAGTGACCGTGTAGATGGCACTCGTGTTAACTAATCCGACCTTTCTTCGACCCAATTTACTCCTGAGATTTCTCAGAATTTACTCCTGAGATTTCTCAGGAGTAACGCGCTAACACAACCTGCAGGCCGGAGTAGAATGCCCGTGTGGATGCACTTAACACTACCACGGGCGTAAATGTTACTTTTCGCTGTATACTTCATAAAATCCTGAAGACCTCGCCGTCCATGTGTACGATTCCGGATCAAACATGTGTATACTCTACTTTGATCCATGTTTGAAAGTATGCCGCGATTTCACGGATTTTATTTTTCGAAATTCTACACAAAAATCTCAATAGGGATTTATATAGTTATGATTTTGCATAATTTCAATATTTTAATTTTCCTCTTACAGGATAATTGTAATTATAAAAATAGGAATGCAGTAACACTAATATTAGAGGAGAATATTTCAAAATGTGGTATTTCTTATTACTTTAAAATTCTGAACGAGTATGTTCCGCAAAAGTGCCCCACCCCTATATTTTTGACCCTAAATTTTATTTTGGAACAAAATAACGAAGAATAACGAATCTATATGTATTGGATATTATGGCACTTTTTGTCCTAATTCTGAGCCAGGGATGAACTTTCCCCGGCCTATGGGCGAACCTACCCCGGCGTCGGGCAAGTTCGCCCTTTGGAGACAATTGTCTGTATAATTTACTCTTTTCTTTACAGTAAAGCCTAGAGTACTGAGATCATGGTCGTATGTAGCCAATATATCAAACTTTTACATGATATCAATAGGTCCATTCAATCTTCAAAATTGGCGTCTTTAGACTTCTTCAAATGAAAATGGGGCGAACCAGATATCAATAGGTCCATTCAATCTTTAAAATTGGCGTCTTTAGACTTCTTCAAATGAAAATGGGGCGAACCAGATCCCTTTGCTGGACAATGCTTTTATATGAACCAACATTGCGTTTAGGGGGAGGGACCACCGTTTTCACAGGACATGCAGGAAGTGTCCCAGCAGTTTTGAACATGATTGCGGATGGGCAAGAATTCATAATATTTACAGGTTTGTTATCATAAATCATGCTCAAAATGGCAAAGTTCAAAATGGCAATGTCGCCCTCTTTAGTTTGTTCAGCATGAGCTATTGAATTATTGACAAATTCAGGAGACAGTTTGCCGTGGCTTGCCTTAACGTGTTTTAATCAATAGTTAACAATTTGACATTTAAAAACGTTTAATAATAATATGTCACTGGAAACTAACCTTTACCGGATCGGACCTGAATTAAGATGTGACGTCACTTAGCCACCACAAAAGAGACAACATAGCCGGGGGAGGGGGCAATCCCATTTCTGAGGTGAAGTATCTTTTAAGATCCCCTTTCCATATGTTTTGAAAATTACTTAACTTAAAATTTCTTTTAAAAAATTTGGCAACCACCCCCATTTTAAAGAAAGAAATTGCACATTTCCGTTATTGTGGGCCTTTGCCACGCTCCCGCCGCCCAAAGACCCCTTCTACGTTTTGCGCATTTTCTCTCACCGAATGCAATCACAAAGTGTTAGCCTTACACACGTATCCTTTAAGTATTTGAGTACCAGAACAACCGTTCATCAGCTCTAACGATTATATGTTATGGTACGACATCCCTTGTTATAATTATAGGTCAATTACTAATTTGACTGTGAAAGTATTGGAAGCGTTTTATTTGACTAACCCTAACACTTTTGCACCGAATGCATTCACAAAGTTCCAGCTTTACACATGTATCCATTAAGTATTTGAGTACCAGAACAACCGCTCATCAGCTCTTACGATTATATGTCATGGTATAGTTATAGGTCATTTGCTAATTTGACTGGGAAAGTATTGGAAACGTTTTCACCTAGCCCACAGATATGCAACAGTATCTTCATGCTTCAAGCTGCCACCCTCGCCATTGTAAGACTGGCATAACATAAAGTCAGGCTCTCTGTCTCCGACGTTTTAGCTCTAACAAATCCAGATTATCATGCACAGACTTGAAAGAACATCTGGTTGCCAGGGGTCACACTTATAACAAAGTCCAGCAAGCCATCCAGAAAGTCCACTCTCTCCCTAGAGCCACAGTCCTAAAGGAGAAGTCTAGAATCCAAGACCCCACCCCTAAGATTCCCCTTACCACATTTCACCCTAACCTCTCTTCCCCTACGTCACATCACCAACCCTAACCACCACATTCTCCACACATCAGACCGTCTTCGTCGTGCAGTTCTTGATGTACCCTCAGACGATGTCGGACACAGGCGTATTCACGAATATTCAAGGATAAATTATGCGTACGAGATTACGTAATCAAGTGAATGGGACGAACGCTTAAAACAACGGATTTAAAAAAAAAATTAAGTGATACTGACACTGATGTTGGTTATCCAACTCCAGTGGTTTTAGGATGAAATAATTTAGTTCCAACGTGTGATTAATTG
This sequence comes from Ophiura sarsii, assembly GCA_035610835.1. Classification (NCBI taxonomy): domain Eukaryota; kingdom Metazoa; phylum Echinodermata; class Ophiuroidea; order Amphilepidida; family Ophiuridae; genus Ophiura; species Ophiura sarsii. Next base: position 77,963,868 of record CM069441.1, on the reverse strand, counting down.
TATGGGGTCATATAATCAAAATCCATTATTACATTGGAACCAACGGAAATTCAAAATTTACGGCCGTTCGTGTCCGGCATCGTCTGTATACCCGTCCTGGCCAACAGACGCCCTCGAACCCTCCGAAATATTTTAGTACGCGCTACCATTCCCCCATTAACTGATGATTCTCTCCCAACGCAGCATGGCACTTCTAAAGTGCGAGTCGACCGGCAGGTGCGTTGTTTGCAGGGAACACATCAAGGAAGACGATTCCTTCACCAGTCACACCACCCATGCCACCTACAAGACGAAGGGAACATCACTTGTACCACATCGAATGTCATTTACCTCTTATCATGTAGAGTGTGGAGTCCAGTATGTTGGTGAGACCAACAACTCACTGAAGAACCGCTTCTATGGACACAGATCGACGGTCAACTCCAACAAGACACCTGTCGGACAACACTTCAACATTACCCAACCACACCATGTCACCAAGTGGTACGTCCAAGTAGAGAGAAGCTGGAAGAAGTCTTCCCACAATCAACCCCGCCTCCTCCTCCATTTGTACCTGATTGACTATTCGCAATCTTGGGGTTGTTTTCGATGATAAAATGTGTATGTCTGACCATGTAACAAAGTTGTGTAGATCCATCAACTAGCTCCTACGAAACATTCGTAGAATCCGTCCATATATTGATGTTGATACCTGTCACAACGTTGTTAGAGCTCTCATTATTTCTCGTCTTGATTATTGTAATATTTTGCTAAATTGTATATCTAAGAAAGATCTGAAACGGTTCCAAATCTTGCAGAACAAGTGTGCAAGACTGGTGTGTCTCAAGCCCAGACGTGAGCATGTATCACCATTGTTGGCTAAATTACACTGGTTACCAGTAAATGAACGTATTATGTATAAGACAATGCTGAAAGAATTGGAATTTTCTTTTTAACAAATCCATGTGCACTCACTAGTATCGACGTTTCACAACCTACTTCTCTGGTTGTTTCTTCAGGAATGAAGATGTTATTGATCCAATTCATTCCTGAAGAAACAACCAGAGAAGTAGGTTGTGAAACGTCGATACTAGTGAGTACACATGGATTTGTTAAAAAGAAAATTCCAATTCTTTCATTGTAAATTTCAATCCTGATGAACTTCTTCAAACAAATAAGACAATGCTGTATGTACAAATCCTTGGAAGGGCTCTGTCCCCAGTATATTCAAGACTGTCTTGTTAAGAAACAATCTCAAAGCACTATGAGAACACGCTCTGCTGACAGTATGAATTTTGTCGTCCCTGTCTTGAAATCTGCTGGGGATAGAGCCTTCTCAGTAGTGGCTCCACGTTTGTGGAATAAATTACCTGTAGCTGTTAGAAATGCCACTAGTGTACAATCTTTTAAGTCCAAACTCAAAAATCATCTGTTTCCTTAAATCTCCTTGGTATTTCTTTTTGCTGTTGTATTTTTCATGTTTTTGCGCTTTGTATCCCTAGGCAAAGGCGCGGTATAAATGTTATTTATCATTTATTATTATTAACTTATCACTTGTTTTTTTTACCCATTTGTTTTACTTCATTTTATTTTTCAATATTTTACTACTTGTAACCAAGGGCGGAAATTTCTTGTTAGGTGTGGGGGGGATGATAAGTTTTGGCCCTAAAAAATTAAATTTAGCTGGTACCATCCAGGCGGTGCGCAGCACCGCACTCCGAGCTATGCTCGGACAGGGGGGAGTCTGAGGGGGGATCTGCCTCCCTCAAAAAATTTCAATTTTCAAACTCATTTGGTGCGATCTGGTGTATACTTTTGAATATTGTATTGAAAAGCCATGGCTTAATTTTCAATAAATATTTTGTTTTTTATCAATGAACAAAAGAAGTTGAGCATTTTTTATACTGATATATTCTTGATTTTAGTATAGATGGTTTAAAAGTTCCAACAGGGGGCGTCTGAGGGTGGGGGATATGCCCCCCCTGAGAAGTAGAATTTTTTTTCAATTTTCAAACTCATTTTCGTGCGATCTGGTATACTTTTGACCAATATTTTGTTGAAAAGCAATCACTTTATTTCTGATCAATATTGGCTTTTTATATAGGCAGATAGGCCTATACCAGAAAGAAGTTAATTAGTTACTTCCAAAAGATGGATTCTTAACGTACATACGCGTATGTATCCTAACCAACGTACAATAAACTCCAAACGTTCTTATGTCCCTCCCTCTCTCTCTTTTTCCTTTTTTTTCTCCTTTTTCCCCTTTTTTTCTTTCTTTTTTTCCTTCCCCCCTCCCCTTTTTCCTTTTTTTTGTTGGTAGATGTGAAAAATCAGGGGGGGATGATTACATTGACCATCCCCCCCAGGTCAAAAAGTGTGGGGGGGGGGGGGGGGGGATAAATCCCCCCATCCCCCCCGGGATTTCCACCCATGCTTGTAACTGTGATACTCTGTATTCATTTTCGGCATTGCCTCCTATGCACAGTAATTTTCATTACTCGTTCCAGTGCATTTCCATTATTTGTTACCATAGGCCTAGACCTATTCCCACTTGGTTTTGTCTCGTTTTTTTCATGTATTCCCTCAGTAAATTTACATTTCCATATCACCCTGATTTTGACTATTTATTTTTAGTCATCACCATTATGGATTTTACTCACCATTATTATGTTTTAAAACCCATTTGCCTTTTACTTTTTAATCATTGTGTATGTCATCCTTTTGTTATATTATCCACTTAATCAATCAGCTGTCAAGTTTGATAACCCTTCCCTATTCATCAATCTGTCACTTTGTCCCCCTTTTGTGTTACATTATCTCTTGTCATTTCCTGCCCATTGTTACACTGTGCCTACATGTACATACTATACATGTTGTGTGTGTATGTTGTATTCTATCATTTAACCTTCGATAAAGATTCTGTTAGAATCGAAACGTCAGGTCCTATTATATTCATTACATTTACTTACACAGGCTATTTTTGTGGATAAGCAGTTTGCATTCAGCTTTTACATTATCTAACACTTTTGTGATGGAAACGTTGAACAAAATATACGGGGTGTAAATGGGGGAAATTTAACGGGGAAAACTGGACTTGCCGGTGACGGGATTCGACCCCGGGTCCTCCAGCATGGATAACCGTGTCTTAGTCCACTCGGCCAGGGGGTTACGCGCCCGAAATTAACAATTCCGTGAGCTTTATCACCCGCCGGCGAGATAGACCGAGGCGACACCTGCTGCCAGCATATTTTCAAATGGGATTTCATGGGGTTGGCTAGATTTGATATTCCACATCTGTAACATAATAGATTTTTGGCAGGTAATATTACTATGTTCAAGTAGTTATAATTTAGAAAAGAACATAATTACACTTAAAAGCTACGAAAGACAGACGAAATAGTCAATGATGTTGTTTGGCAAATTTATTGTACAATATCAACATTACATCGTATATAGTATTCACAGTTCCTTTTCTTATAAAACACTATTGCACTTTTTACGTATTGTTAGAATATTTAGTGCCTTTTTGTAAGACTGACCAGCTTAACGAGGGCTCACTCACGAATTTGGCAGTCCTTACGGAATACACCACTTGGTTTTTGTTCTGGGAGTTTGTACATATTTCTGTAAACACCACGTCAGTCATTTGATTTCCCGCTATGTTGTCGAATTCGACAATCCTTACGATATTCTGTATGTGTTTTACTTAGTATGTTTGCCGAATCCATCGGTGCGTCAACGTAAAAATGGGCCACCTACCGGAATTATACCTAAATATATATACGTACCAGTATTTACCTATTGAATACACTCGTCCAAAGACAATTAATCCCACCCACAAATGTGCTTTATATTCGACCATCATTCCAATAAAATAAAAAAATTGATTTTGAAGTACACTCTTTATAAAACACATTTACGTTTCTTCCGGTAGTTTTGCAGGTTTTTAATAGTGGTAAATGACAATATGTCATGTACTCTAAAAACTCTAGTAGATAGGGACCATGGACATCTTCTTTGGCTGAGTGTATAATATTTAAGATTATTATGATTATATACTATACACGTAGTGACCTTTTCCTGAGAAACATTAACCTAGCAGGTTGGCCGCGAGGTTAACTAACTAAACCACAAAACTTGATCGGCGCTTCGCTGCCACGGCGCTCTGCGTATGATAGCTACATGTTTACCTTGTATTTTATCTTCTTACTGCAGCGCCGCTCCATATAGCATGCAGCGTAACGCTACAGTACCGCTTTGTACATCAGAGCTAATCAGTATTCGCTACCGCATCGCTCTGTATAAAAGCGTATCAGTTACATCAGTCAATGCATCGATTGACTGCTACGGAATCAATACGTGGTTTCTGGTATTCAATGCCGGAAGCCCAGTTGTACCGAAATTCACTCCCACGATGCAATGATCGTAGCATATAAAAAGCCGATGAATTAACCTTTGGCCCTTAGCCATTTTTTTATGCAAAAATGCTCTTTGCATTGTGGGATTGAATTATGGTACATCTTAGCTTCCGGTAATGAAACCACGAAAGCGCGTATTCATGCATCGGCTTGATTCTAAAATACCACAAGATAATTGACAGGTCACGCAGAATAACAGCTGCTTTTGACAATGATCACATTAATAAACACATACATATCATGTAACTCGTGTGTACAAAATAAATTCCTTTCCAATGATACCGTAATAGGTTAATATATTTTATTTACTAGTTTAAGGCTAAACGGTGCGGCGGAATTGTGCTCTTTGACATGATACATTATATTATATTACATGAAACCATTATATCTTATGAGCATCCATGAAACAAATTCATGACATAATACAATTATTATGTCTCAAGGAAGTCACTTTTTGAATTTTGTGAGTGCTGTAATTATTGAACTATGACTCAAAGATATATTAAAGTATACATTTTTGTCACTTTTTGATCAAAATTTCTAAAAGTATAAGTGTAGGTGAAAAAATGAGAAATTAGTTGTATTTACATCATGATCAAGCGATTTTGGAATTTTTTACTCAAATGTGTTTTTTTAAATATGTGTGTGATTTTCTCAAAAAATCAACAGATTTGGTTAAAATGGATGCCAAAAATGAATTCTCTGACCCATTTCCTTTAAAAAAATTGTATACTTTTATATATACATTTGACTAATCGTTCAAACATTACAGCATTCGATAAATTCAACATATCAAGTCAAAAACTTCCTTGAGTCCCCCCTTAAATATAATATTGACTCAACAACGAAACTCCAAACTAGCAGACAGGCGGAGGCAACGTGATACTAAAATCGGTCGTATACGGTATGATAGAAATCATAGACTATTTTGTTGGTTCATTCAAAGTTTGACCAATTGATAGCTTTTGAAACTATATGAAATCAAAGCGCTATTGAAATGATATGCAGGCAATGTTGCTGCAACCCATTTCAAGGTATAGTACACATTGATAGATATTGACTCCTTGTGAAGCAATATTCATATTGTGCTGAAATTGGCCGAAGTGAAAAAAAGAAGTGACTATCTATCCGGGGTTGTCTAAGTAGGAACTACACTTTTTGAGGACTTAGAATATGTTTAACCCTTAAGTTTACAAAAGGAAATAAATCAATTGGAAAGTGGTCCTATAGGGAATCGAACTATGGACCTCTAGTTCATTGCAAAGCATGTCTCTCAACTACTAATAAAGACTAGCGAGAGGTGAACTGACCAGGACATGATTTTAATCCCTTTTAAACATTAAGGAAAAAAGCAATACTACTATGACCAGCACATACAATATTTGAACAGAGCTGCGTTACACATGACCAGTCATGTGAGTATTTCCATTAGATAACTTGATAAATTAATACTATTAATACAAAATTCGTTAACCATTGTATTTCCGGTATGGACTTATTTATACTTTTAGTTATCTTTTATACTTTTTATAAATAATTCTGGGAGACCCTATATTTATCAGAGTAACAGATTATCTTTCTGTTCAAATAATCGGGAAAAGTTTACTTTAGGTCCCGATACTGGAAGAATTGTTTAATACAAAGTCAGTGTACCAGTATCGGCCGATACTGGGACATATAAAATGTACCAGTATCGGGCGACACTGGAACAAATTGATGTACCAGTATGTTCAATACTATTAGTTATCCCCTGTTTGTTCATGCAATATCGCCTCATGTGATATTGGAAACAAACCATAGATATTTTCCGTATTGCATGAGAACAAACAGGGGGTAACGAATTTATCATTCAGTAGACATGAATGCATTTTTATATAATTGTCACTTACCTCTCTGATTTTTTTAAAAAAATACAAACTTTCAACAAAAACATTGCCAATTTTTTTTTTTAAATCTCAAAAAATCTCAAAAAAAATTGATTAAAAAAAATTGGAAACAAAATTGAAAAAAATTGAAAAAAAAATGTGAAAAAAATGTGAAAAAAAATTTGAAAAAAGAAAATTTCAAAAAAAATTGGTTAAAAAAAATCTCAAAAAAATCTCAAAAAAAATCTCAAAAAATTGAAAATAAATGTGAAAAAAAAGTTTCAAAACAATTCTCACAAAAATCAAAAAAATTCAAAACATTGTAAAAAATAATTCTTGTATCAAACCTTCCAAATTAATAGATTAATCCAGAACCAAATTTAACCAATCAAAATATGTGATAAAAAACTGTCCAATACAGTAAATAAATATTTTTAATTAAACAATCTCTTCCACATACTTATTATTTCACTTATGTGTGTATGATGTATATTACTTGTTAGTACTGTGTTATCAATGATAGATACGGGTCCATATCACTAGAGTAGTGATAAATTACTCTAGTTATACGGGAAAATATTCATTGGGGCATTAACCAATGGCAATGCAGCATTCATGGCTACTGAATGATAATGGAACAGATTATACTGGTAGCATGTGTAAACCATGTGTCATTCAGTATTACAGACCATTCATTTTATTCTTTGAGTTGACGCGGGATTTATGAAAGTGGTGTAAACTCGCATGATTACAAAATGGGAATTTAGCATCTTATTGTTTTGTTGAACAAAGTTCATTAGTCCGCCATGATTCCGGTAAATTAAGTCATGCAGGGCCTCTATACAAACATCATATCGTCAGCCTGCTTCGATAATTGCCTAACTCACTTTTCAGCAAAATTGAGATTTTTGCATAAATCATGACTTCATTACATTATGCACATGCTGTTATAATATCTAAGTCATTGACCAATCAAAAGTGTTGATAAATGAAGAGATTTGTTGCAAAAGGGCCACCAGATCACTCCAACATGTTACTCATTTTGCATTATTGAATTTGCATTGACAAATCCATGGAATTAATCAAATTATTGTATGGCTGTGTTCATCTGTTTCTATGACTTGGATTAGTGCATCCATGCACGCCAATCGAGGCCATCAACAATGCATGTCACATTCCACATAATGAAAAACCATACATCAATAATGCAAAATGAGTAACAGGTACAAAGGTAAGAGGTTTCCTACTTTTGTTGTTTTCTAAGAACTAAAAAAAATGAGTTAGGCAATTATCGAAGCAGGCTGACGATATATGGTATAAACAATTAAATCGATTTGTAAAAGGATTGAAATTGTAGGCACGATTAATATCATTAATATGAATTGTAAAATTGGATTAACAAATAAGATTAAATTACCATGCAATGTTCGGACACACCACACGATGTATTTCAAAAAGACTACACATTTCAAAATTCAAGTCACTTAACCTCCAGTGTAGAGTCACATAAAACATAAAACATCGAGTCATAAGATCAAGTAACTCAATTCATTTCAATTAATTATTCAATTGACGGAACAAGTCAGGTCACGAGTACAATATGTCACAGTTCTGAACTCAATTGGGACCAGTTGTTCCACTCTAGTTTACAATCATTAAATAATGTTCGTCTTAGCATTAGGAAATTGCGTCTCGAGTCGAAGTCGAGTCATTAACTAGTCAAGTCGAGTCGGAGTCATTGAATGATAGATTTTGAGTCAAGTCGATTCATCAAGTGGCCGAATCTTGAGTCGAGCCGAATTTTTACATTTGAAAAGTCCCGTTGAGTCAGATCAAGTTATCTCATAATAAAAAAGTCGAGTCCAATCGAGTCGAGTCGAGTCATACAAGATATCAAATCGAGCCATAAATGGACATGTTTTATAAAACCTAAATGTATTCAATTCACAACGCTTTTTATCAAAATAAATCATAAGAAAGCTTTATTTTACTTTCAAATACCCAGATGACTGTTTCCTCGTTAGCTATCATTATCATTGTCTGAATTAGATATTTTTCATGTACTAAAATTGCAATGTCCTGTGCAATTAACCATTTAAAGGAGCACCGGAATTAAAAATTTCGCTTTAACAAGACTGTTGAATTCTGAAATCCATCAGAATAAAATGCATCAGTATGTAACAAATACGTAGCCGTTCAAAATTAATTAGCTAGGCGCGTAATGCTAATAGGTACATTTCGTGATAGTATTATTTCTACTCGTAAGGATTAATTTAAGAAGAGAGTAATCTACAATTCGGACGAAAATTAGTTGCATTCAATTCACTTAGTTTGGACTAGTCATGAGTCATGAGGTTCAAGTCATTTGAATGTCTAACGTTTCGAGTCGAGTCTTTGAGTGGTTAGGAGACGTCAAAACTCGACCGGCCGTTGACCGACGGTTACGGGCGGTTCCGCCCGGTTCTTTCAGGTCAAATGTTTTACTGGTATATGAATATTCGCGCATGCAACACTGAACAACCGCCGGTTGACTTAATGCTGTAACAGGACCAATTTACACTATCAATCTGTTACTTTGCGGTCATAATAGCTCTCTCTATAATCGTTCTATAAAAAAACAACATTCATAGACTTTCGGTATTGATTTTAAAAAGTTAATTGAGCTATAAACAGATTGAAAAAGCCAATCCCAGCGAAAATCAATAGCTGTATTGTACTGGTTGTCAACTGAGCCCATTACTTCAAGATGTTATTGCTCACGCGTGTGACAGGCACTATCAACCGGTCGTGTTCACCAGAGTGTAACTATTTGACCTCATTATGTGTGTATATTATAACAGACGACACGTTTTGTGAGAACCGGGCGGAACCGGCCGTAACCGGCGGTTGCCGGGCGGTCGAGTTTTGACGTGATCCCTTACGTCATCCGTCACGGGTCATGTCGAGGGATCAGGCTGTCGAGACTAGTATGAGCAAGATTCATTCGTGTTTTGTAGTTACAAGTCTACAATACCTATTTATGCTACCTTCTTGCTGTCAAGTTGTCGATTCTCGGGTCAAGTCGAACTATCTAACACTTGTGACACAAGTCGAGTTTCAAGCGTTTAAATGGAGTTTGAGTCGAGTCAGTCGAATCGAGGGTTTGGTTCATACGTATTTACCTACAATGTCGTTGTTCAGGTGCCGATCGAGTGCCAAGTTGAGTCGAGTTTATATAGTCTAGTCTCGAGTCTCAAACTGTCGAGTAGAGTCCGAGTCGAGTCGAGTCGAGTCGAGTCGAATCTAGGCATTTGAGTTGAGTCGTAACATGTCTGCGACATACATTCAGCCTACATATTCCAACCTCCGTTACAACGTCGTTGAAGGGTAATTATTCCAAACAAAACCAAATGTAATGATTTGAAACTACATAGTAATCCAGGTCTATAAACACGATTACAATTTGGTCTTTCATTAAGTCATAGCGTAGCACTAAGCTTTCGAAACTCTAGAGAGTGTCATCATCAGAAAAAAATTATCAACTGAGAGGTACAACGTTGTCTCTTAACCACGTCTACCACTGACCACTGAAGTGTAACTGACTGAGTGTAATTAGCGTCCTATTGTTTAGACATGGTAGTTGTCAATCATGTTGATTAATACTTGACATTTTTCAACCACACCATGGAATGTATAATCAATTGTTCTGATGAAATTGCTCGCTAGAGTATCAATTGATAATAGCTAAGCGCTCCGATATTGACTTTTCTAGGAAGACAAAACGTTAATCAAAACAAATTAAACCTAAAGATTTACATTCTGGTCAAATACGTGAAAGTTAATTTGCAGTACATCCTTAACACATAATCTCTACATATGGTCACGCGTTATGAACTCGCCTCCCAATAGGGTGGTGCTGTTACATTTTTTATTTTTAAAACCACAAAAGCTATCTCAACAAATTTGGTATCATTTTAAAGCCCTAATAACAATCTATCTGCCTGCAAAATGGCATTGGTATAGCTAATACAGAAAGGGGGATACAGCTGTTTGATGTTTGGGGACCAGGGGTGGTGCTGGAAGGGGTGCCGCCGGAAGGGGTGTCGCCTGTACAAACTCAATGGGGATAACCCCATGCTTTTTACAATAACTAGTAATCTCTAATGTTACAAACCCCATTTTGGTCCCATTTTAAAGGATATTTAGTAGTCGTTAAGTATGTGGTTCAACAGACTTGTCAACTATTTGTAACAACTAATTAATTATGGATAAGACCATGATCATCAGCTTTCTTCCTACACAGTCAACATGAATAATCAGCCTCAATTTACCGGATTTATAAAAATGACTATAACAGAAAAAAGTTTTCAACATATGATAGCAAAAGTATACATTTTTGGAAAGCTTGTAACTAGAGGAATTCAGAAATGCAGTTTATATCAGGGAAGGGTTCATCTTTAAACAAATATTTCTGAAAAATTCTAAAAATATATAAAATAAAATATTGGAGATATTCACTAGCCGGTATAATTACCATACCGACGTAGTAACTTTCACAATTATATATCATCTAATGGGTCATTTCATGAGGAATTCAAATATGTAAAGTAAATAATGACTCTGATATTTTCCCGAACATTTCCGATAAAACCATTTTAGTTCTTGGTCGTACTATAATTCTAATGGCATATTTAGTTTCCTCATGCAATTTCCCTTCAGAAAATGTATACTTTTACTACCTCAGGGGTATACAAGCAAATATAAATATGTAAAGTTAAAATCATGTCGCGAAAGCCAAAATCCGTGTGTAACGCGAAAGGAAGCGAGCTTAAAACGCATGACCATATACACATTACTAAATCTTGATTACGTAATACAGATTACGTAAACATAACACATCAATGAACACCGCGTTGTGCTTAACATTTAAAAAAAATCGTTCCAGCATCATTCTCTTTGCTTTTCAGTTGTTTAGAAACTGAATATCAGCGATTTAGAAGAAATCCTTTACAAACAGATATCCTTTATATCGAAAGTGGAGAGTATCCCAATACGTCGGTGGTATTACATTTATGCACAACAAGATTTTTATTATCATTTTGTACACCAAATCAATTTTTTAATTACCAATTAAAGGTAGATGTTTTGATTGCTGGCCCGATTTTCAACTTGATTTTTTCTATTTTCTATGAAAGGTCATCCTAAAATGGTCACATTCCAAAGTTTGAGTTGCATAACTCCAATGGTTTTTATTTTAGAAGCACAAGGTCACAACAAATTTGCCCATTGAGTAGTACTCAAATTGGCTGGTGGCTAACCACCTTTGGCAGTAATTCACCATATTTTAGCCTATAATTTCTAAATGGAACATTTCTGGCCGCTAAGATTGTAGATTGTATAGACATATTGAGAAAATTATGGGGATTCTTCTGATTTGAAAATATCTTAATGTGAAAAAAGAATAATACCCCCAAAAAAGTGATCGGATCATACACCTTTAACTAATCAAATTTTGGCTTTGGGAATTTGTAAAAATCATTAAGAAAACGATATTTCAAAACAATATGTTACACGTGTACATCACACAATCGACCAAAGATTTACCATGATACGTCACTATGTAATACCACCGGCGAATTGTTAAGTCTTGTTTATAGCTAGGCGAGGCATCCATACTGAATGACACTATATTGCACGCGGTGAATAATTTAAAGTCAGCGTATTGATTTATATTTCTGATTTTCAAATCCTACGTGTGTGCGTGAAGTTGTCTGTGAAACCACAGATCTTGTTGCGTATGGCTATTAATGCGCTTATTCATGCACGGCACGAAAAACGGTGTCATCTGGTATGGAGACCACGCCTTAAACAAACAGCCACATGATTGTAGGCTGTTTCATTTCAATCAACTGTTGAGTCCTCGCTTCTTTTGTTTTATCAGTAGCCAAATCGTATGTAACACGTATTTTCACACGGTGAAACGCCTGGTCGTTTCCGTATGCGTACGGCACAGTATCAAATATAAATATACTTTTGCTTGTTGATAGCAGACCGCTTACTTTATACGCTTCTTTTGTCTACCGTGATGTGATATTGATATTTGATCTCCTATATAAGTGAATAACAAACTGAATCTAAAACGATACACACATGTACTCTCATCTAGTTTCTGGTTTGTACGAAAGGCATTTTTTCTCTTCTCAAAACGAATGACAAAAGCTTCGCACGATAGCTGAACGTTAACGATGTGCAAAACCACAAACCAATCCTGAAACTCGGCTAAAACAACAAAGAACATTGAAATGACGCATATTTTCACACACACGGGGATACATTGTTCATGTAGCATGTATTCTGCACCGCTCCTGTTCAATCCTTTGGCAAGACCTCTCTAGCTGCTAATGTTTCGAATACAATGATGTGATTATAGATGCACAGAAACATTTTTCGACGTGAGTGTAACGGGCACATTATATATATATAGTAGAACCATTTGCTTAATTGACTGTCGCCATCAACAGTTGAGGGCTCAATAATCGTACGTTTCTTCCCCATTTTCTGGGGTCCAGTAACTTCTCCAACAAGAAATCAAACACCAAAAAGTGTAAAAAGATGTCCAACATCCTGAGGCATATGTAAATTTATTGTTCGTGAGGATTCGATATCAATGCTGGAGCCATGTTGACAATTTTAATGACAAATCGTATAATTTGCACTTGCTCATGATGACTTCGTCATACTGATTCGTGTCCTGTCGAGAATATGATGCCGCATTGCACCTTGTAAAAACGCTGCATAAATATCCGTATAATTTGGTTGATTTAAATATCCCTCTGTTTCGATATCAATACAGTCGCTAGAATAAGCCAATTATACACGCACTCCAACTATGCCATTGTACATTGGCTCGTGAAACGTATATAGTTTGTACTGAACAGCTCCCACAAATATTTTTTTATGGGTACACTAAAAAGCCTGACACATTACATTCCAGTTGCCTGTAAGGTTTGAGCCCAAGTTTGACAGGTTGAATTGGCCATGACGCTAGTATTAGTAAATTCCAGCGAAGAATTACATCCATCCAACACCATTGACCGCATGTGTAAAATAAATCAGATAAATGGTGTAGGAGGGGATGATTTATTACCCTGGATAAAGCATCAAAGCCGTGGTCAAGAAAGTTGGATAACATACAGGGAACGGAACCGTAATGAATACCAAGCACTATTTGAGTGTTATACTAAACACTCTTACTGAAACGTGACGCCTGGTACACTGTGCATGATAGGAATGTACTTTTTTGTGTTGATGACTATAATCATTATTTTCTTGAACACCCGCACTCACGTATAGATGACATTTGTTTTTATTTAGCGTACTTCACTGTATGTAACGCTGGATTCCTGCGTATGGACTTCCCAGGTTCGCCTCATTGCACATACTGCAGCGGATGCAATCGCGCTCGTAACTAATAACGTTTCACTTATACGATTGGATTGTTATCTACGTGGATACATTCCACAAACCTTTAAACCTTTTGTATTTTTGTTTGTTTTAATATTTTTACACATTAGATAGACGGTGCCTAGCAATTGTGGAATTAATGCTGGTTAATTTCAAAACATCCGCAACTACAAATCGAAATAAATAAATAAATAAATGAATGAATAAATAAATAAATGAATAAGGTCCTTAGAGGGATTTTTGAGAAAGCAGAAAATGTTTCACTGAAAACTAGGCAAAGTAGCAGCTAAAGAATATGCGTCTTTTGTTGGTTCTCTGATTGTTGGTTCATTTTCGAATCAAGCTTTATTGGAATTTACTGATTCATTTACTTTATTGGTTTGGAGAAAGTGTACTTTAAATCCCAGATTATGGACTGTACTAATATCATCCGATACTGCAACACCCAGTATCGGACGATACTGGTACCAAATTATGTACCAGTATCGTTCAATACTGGGACAAACTACAATGGTAACATGTGTACCAGTATCGTCCGATACTGGAACATAAAACGTTCCAGTATCTAGCGATACTGGAACACAATTGGGTGTTCCAGTATCGACCGATCTGGAACAGTAAAATCGTACCAGTATCGAGCGATACTGGCAACTTTTATGATACCGGTATACCCGTATCAGGGACCTAAAGTACACTTTTCCTGATTGGTTTTCGAATAACACGTGATCAAAATGTTCATCGTAAATTAGTTCAATTGATTTGAGAAAAAAAACAATACGGCTGTGCATCCTCACCACTTCATATCCTTTGAACTGCATGCATTTTCACTTCACTCTACTCGTTTCATTTACGTTTCATTTAGTGTTGTAGGTTGATAAAGTTTTTTTAGATAATGTGTTGTCTTCAACTTAAATTGAAAAAGATATGTAAACAGTTAATATATCACGCTAAATATTGCATCAATATCAACATTAACACATGTTATCATTTACCAAAAGTGGACGAGCAGAGAAACATTGCAGTTAATTTGATATCGAGTGGTTAAACGGGCTGCACAGCTTCAGCCCCATTATTTCCCATGAATCAGTTGAACAGGCATCTTACATAAGAAAACATACTCTGTATTCTTAGTTAATTATTTCATAGGAAGAAAGTGGAATTTCTTAGGTTTTCAGAATGAGTGACCATTATAATGCAAAATAGATGTACTCTAAAATAGGTTACAAGCGTCTGGGACACCCTGTTACTATATAGTTACACACTGGTCATTGTGGATTTGTTGTTCTTTCTACACATAAACGGAGTTGGCATAACAAAGTTAGAAATTCTACGGCGTGGTGTACCTATATCTGTCTGTACGAGCTGCTCTGTGAATAGAACACATTTCAGACGTAACAAGCCAACTGATTGTTTACCTGTTATAGAGTATTCAGAGTATTCTAGGACGATGGCACTCTTAGGATCGATATGGTATATCACAATCCATTATATTACCCAAGTAACCAAACAATGTTGGTACAAATACGACGAACTCTCCGTTTACATTAGTTCTATAAGTTGACGCTGTCTCGTAATAGGTCAAACAAACCCATGTAGGGTAGGGAACTTCAGAAACGTAATTTACGGTCGATTATCCGTGGGGAAATAAATGGCGGGCTGATATCGAATTACCAATCTGGTTTATGTTTCTGGTGGCTAAAGTATCATCTCTTCATAAATAGACGTTGATAATCTTGTATCGTTAAAATGACCCCTACTGCTGATATGCCGCCACAAATGAAACAGAAACGTATAGAAAAATCACCATAGTTACTATAAAAAGACCGATGAATATGATCCGATCTAGGAAAAGAGCTAGTTCCCGCCATTCGCCGGCTATGACGTCCCGTTTGTCTTGGTCTTGCGACTTACTAGCCGATTTGCGGAGTTCACGGAGCACTAGCTTAGTAACCGCTTCCTGGTCGCTTTTCCTTTTATACGACATGTCTTTATCTCTTCCGTTTTCATCGACGTCTGGCGTAGAATATCCATCGGGGGAAGAACGAGAAACAACGGAAGAATTAGTTTGCTGTCGGGCTAACTCCAAAATATGAGCTTCGACGTGCAGTCCCGGCGTGTAACCAGTTCGGTTTGGATTTTTTCTGTCAAGCGCAGAGTACTTTTTGCGATTGCTCTTACGTAAGCAACGCTTTAAGAAATCCGGCACGGGATGCTCGCTTCCTCGGTGGTACACGCGGAGTACTAATACTGTTCCTATTATAGAGAAGCATCCCATTAAAACCATGGCGAAGAAGTACATTCCTGAAGACAAGCAAAAAGAGAAAAAGTAGAAAAATAGTATAGTTGTTTAGTAAAGCTGAGTAAAGTAAACACACCAATGATTATGACAAAACTATTTCCCTCTTCCATGTCTTCTGCTCTACATGAACAGAGTTTGAATTTCTTCATACATTTATTACCCCTAAATTGACATGGTTAAAAAGCTGTTCATTTGCCTCACGAAACGACTTTTTAATCGCGTCTTGTACTTGGCGCTGGGTGATGCTATATTATGCATGAACATGTTTTTAAACGGATTGTGGTGTGAAGGTTTCATAGTGAGTAGCTGTCCATTTATCCCAGTGCGCTTACCCTCTCCGATCTACGGTGTTCAATCCGTACGAATCTGGATGGGATGCCATCCCTTCCGCCTCGGTTACTAGCGAGGTAGCACTATTCTTCAGCTACTCGCCATTGGTGCACTCAGCCGAATATCAAACAAGTTTACAATGACGTTATATCATTTATGGCCGCGCCCTGGTATTGTAGGTCGAATAACTTGTGCTTTTATTATTTCGTGGACACTGGCTATTAACCAACTGTCGAAACATGTGTGCATATGTGGAATTGTATTTAAGGAAATCATGAACAGTTTAGCTTGTTAATTTAGAAACATATAGGTCTTTAACAAAGGGAACAATAAAATTATGAGGTCATTTCACGGAAGTTAATCAGGTAAAGAAATCTTCCAGATGACATGTCGTTGATAGGGAATCACCTGGATCAATATTGGAAATCACTAAGAAATATTATTAAGTAAACTTATTGTACCTCTTATCACTGACATGTAACCCATAATAATCTCCTGGGACAATTTTTGAATTTACTAAGTTGTAACAGGAGATTGCTTTCTACACTCTGTCCTAAGATTTCACCACATGGAGTACGGACTTCCGTGGCGTCACCACTCTTAAGGTTAATAAAAACACTTACCCAAAACTGGAGCCTCATCCCCACGAGGCGGCATACTCTCTGCTATTAATTGCTGAAATAGAATCAGGGCGAGTAAATTTGTCATGCCCAACGAGATTTTCTCGCCGGAATCTGGTGGCAGATAGAACACCAGTAGTGTCAGTACAGACAACAATACACACGGAATGATTATGTTGACGACATAGAACGATGACTGTCGACGAAGAGTCAAGCTGTATGTAACTAGTGAATACGGATGTGGACAGCACTTGAAGAATATCAATTCACTGGTGACGTTCACTGCTATTAATTCCCAGACGCCATTTTGACTGAACACTTTTTGGTTTGCGTCGTCGTCATCTAGGTATATCAAGTCTAGCTGTGACGTGTCGTATGCCCATGACCCGAAGGTCATGATGCAATTCTGCGTGTCAAAGGGGAAGTTCTGAACTTTGACCTTACACGAACTACGATATATGACCGGAGCATACCAGACGACTTCGCCATCATATTTGACCATGGTGTTGATATCTTTGATACTCTCGAATTCACGGTCAACGCTGTCAAACAAAAAGAAAAAAGGAGTGTTACAATTTGTGTCGTTTGTTATGAACCTGTCAATATGCTGCTAATAGGTTTAACTATTGAACCTGGACAATGTATTTGCGTGAAAGTAATGTAAATCAGGTATTACAGATTAATATTTCTTAATAGAACCGTTGATGGGGTATAGGTGTTTATCTACACCTTTTTACCTATAAAGAAACACCTCACAGTGGACTTCAAGGGTAAAAACGTGATCAGTTTATCATTGAACCGCTAAATCTCGCTATATAAATTATATATATACGGAAAATGATTAAAACGCAAATAACTTTGAAAATGAATTACGGGAAGGTATGTTTGCCAAACTACCTCATTTGCTGAACCAATCACACGTTTAAAAATCAAATTTCACTCTAAATAACGAAGATGTTATTAAATATATATTTTGTAAGTGTTTTAAAGATATATTTAGAGAATAAAACATAGTTCTTAGCTGTTTTGCTATAGACGATGGTCTTATAATGTATAGGCTGTACCATATTTGGAGTCGTGTATGGTCGCCGCAGCTAAGAACTATGTTTTATTCTCATTCTTATTTAGTTTATTGGTTATTTTGAACTTTTATCAAAAAAAACCGCAGTTTGTTAGATTTATTTTAAACAAACAACAACAAATTTCCCCCTTTATAAAATCGGCGAATCCAGCCAGCTGTTTTCCAACATCCTGCTTCAAATTAATCGCGTTCTTTAGCACACGCGCACCTGTCATCGCTGCGTTATACCCACAACGCACACGGCGACGACTTTGTGTAGGGCACGCTAACGCGATGACGCGTTGATCATACGCGCTGAAGGTATTATTTTTCGAATGAATTAAACCCCGCCCCAAACCGTGCACCATTGTCTCATAATGCATGGGCGTGTCGGCTGAAAATCAGCCAAAAACCAATCAAATTGCCTGCTGACATCTCAAACCACACCCACTATATAAGAATGATTTATCACAATTGTATGAACTGTTAGCTAATTTGCTTTCCGAAAATAACGATTTGGTTTTCGTCCGAGATTCCCCTGTCGGCACTCCTCATGGTTCCCGGGATGTAGTAGAAGACAAGCTATTAATAAAACATGGTGTCGTTCCTTTTAAGGAGATGAGCTAAAGAGGTAATTTAACATTTGCGCCATCAACGGCAGGAAAAGCAGTGATGATGTGGAAAGTCCCTCATATTCTAAGACCCTAGCAATAAAAGCAACATCCATTAATCTGTGACAAAATCTCAATCCGATTTTCCAGGTTCCAACTTTTCCAACATCGTCTACTTGAGTATTTATGAATGCTGCTCTGTAAACCGTAAGAGCGATTGATGCCGTACGTAGCCCCAGCAGAGCAGAAACATTAATGTTATTCTTACTACCTCGCTGGTCACAAACACCATCCCAGCTATCAAAACAAGCATAACAAATCACACGGGCCAGTTACTATTATTAATGGCATTGGCGTGATTTCAAAACCGTTATTACTTTTCATTTTATTTCCCGCGTAAAAAAATCGGCATGGAAAGATAGTTAAAGAAGTTCCATTATCGGCAGATAGCAGACTATACATTCACGCAGGCAATGTTATGATAACACAGTTTTCACATTGGCAAATCGTTAGATAAAGATAAACGCGGAATGGCAAATCGCCGTCGTATAAGTTTGGTGAAGATCGCATTGAAACTTTATTTTATAAAGATGAAATGCTGTGGGGCAAATCATCATCAATTAGGGAACTAGGACTGCCTACGGTGGACGAAGCTACTTAAAATAAGAAGATCTACGAAGGTTATCTTTAAATTCCATGAACAAAATGCTCGTGCTGTTTTTGTGTGCAACTGATAAGGGTAATCGCACTTCGAATATCTTATATGCAAATGTTTGCGGAACAGTTAATAGTATTTGCTATCAACGTAATTTCTAATGGTGTTGTAATAAGAATCATATCGCTATAAGGCCACAATGCAAAACGAGTACGCATGACTCTTACGTATAAGCCATCCAGACGTATGAGCCATACGTACTCATTTTGCAGGGAGGCCTTAGCTTAAGGTCACTTTCTTTTGAATTTTCCATGAGCGTGGGTGAATAAAATGAGATGATTTTTTTAGAGATGTATATCAAGAATCGACTTTAGTTTTTCAAAATGTTAAAGAATGTGTCCTTTTTGTGCAAAAAAAGTAACAAATTGCTATGAGGTAAAGAAAGCTGGGAGGTCATATTATAAAACAGGAGCCTTTGTTGTAAAATAATTCTTTATTTATAACTGTATTTAATTTTTCAACGTTGTCATTACAGTATAACCGATAGATGGTGTGTGTTTCTTGTGCATTTATAGGCCGATTGTCTGTTTATGTTGAGAGCTTGTAAATAAAGACCCTCACGGGCATGACATTTAAAAAAGCTGTTCGCATAAACAAAAATAAAACTAAAACTGGGGCAGGCAGAATTAAATCGTGTGGAGGCATCCCCGATAAAACTACCGGCTTTAAAGCATGTGATGGGTAGGCTCAGGTGAGAAGATGCGCAAAATGTTAAGGAGAATGATACTAGTATACATTAATAAACTGTGCCTAGTGAAAAGGATTAATATAATGTATAGTGTGCCTTATCTTCGATTTTAGACATTCTGGTGAAGTGAAAGTAAATGAAATGAAAGTAAATGAAAGTCTAAATAATTCACCGATAAATTGGAGTTCATCGAGAGTCGAGTGGAACGATTTTTTACAGATGTATTCCATAACTGTTTGCATGAACAAAAGAAAAACATCAAGACAGCTTTTCGTTCAAGATTGTTCGGGTGACGGGTTTAAAGGTAATGCGGTATAAATAAGACGAACGTGTTTTGCTAACCTACAACTTATAATTGGTGATACCTTTATACTTATTTTGGCGCTCAGATGACCGGGCAACTTTAAAATTGACCACTCACTATCGCTGACATAACCCAAAAACTCGCTGCATTTCTTTTTAAATATGGAATTGTTTTTTTCTCAGGAATTTTAAATGATGCAGTGTGCAACCAAGTCAAATTACTTTTTCTGACTATTTGATTAATTTGGCGTCACGTTGAAATAATTTGATGATGATGAATTATTTCGTTTTTCATCCATAACTTTACACCTATAGCGCAACGTCGATACCTTAAAATGCAAGTCAACCCGCTGTCTATCAATAACGTCCAGTGGATATCTATCCTATGGGTCGAAACATGAGATGGAATACATGTCTTAGCGTTCATATTTTTGACAGGTCCAAGCATTCTGTCCAGTGATTATTATACCAAGAACCTTGTGGTCATTTGATTGATAACCCTGTTCGTAATCGTGCTAAAATATGCAAGCTATCAGCTTGACTTGAAGATCTCCCGAGTTAGGATCGGAACACGTTCGTAACGAATGCCAGGAGACAACTGCCATTCCTCCATCTATAACAGGGACATCTCGAGGGAGAATATAACTGGGGCAGAACGAAATCGTGTGGCAAGATCCCTGATGAAACTATCGGCTTTAAAACACGCGAGGGGAAGGCTCATGTGAGAAGGTGTGCAGCGTGTCAAGGAGAGTGGTCCTGTAATCACATACGACCAGTGGGCTGTGACCTAATTTTCTCTTCTAAAAGAGGTTCCGGGGAGGGAGAGAGAGAGAGAGGGCCAAAAGAGAAAAACATGACAAGATTCCATTATATAAATAAAGAGAAATTAGGTAAAGAAAGAATAAAGGCTGCACTATTTTCTGTTAGAATACCGTTGATTGATGTACTTTGTCAGATATAATTCATTGTTATTTCTGCAAGATAATGTATATAATTTTAATAACTATTAATGATCGAAACACGATTCGTCGTCCGTAAAAGCGTGACATGACTATCAGAGCATAAACTTATTGGGCAGGTGCTGGTTCAAATCCCAATAATTTCGCCATTGGTAATTTACCCAGTTTTTTCTTTTTTGTTGGACGTTTAATCAGTCTCATTAGAGTCATGCCATAACCTCATGAAGTTAAGTAGATGGATTTCTTTGGGTTTAAAATCAAATTGCATTTATAACATAACTAGCAATGAAATTACATGTCAATTTTTGGATATTAATCAATGATATAAACATGATAAACATCACCCTCCAGTGAAAAGACAACACCTAACGAAATTATACACGTGCCAAATATTTACGAGGAGCTGTCAAAAAGCATGTGATTTATCAGCAGTGATGTATGGTATTTGGCACAAGCTAAATATTAAATCCATAAACTATGTCATTGTCCTAATTCAACTTAAACGTTTGTTGAGGAAAATCAGGACATGAGAGGACGGTTTTGCAAGATTTAGCGTTTTCGCCTTCATAAAGTTGTCACCTTTTTATGTAGGTCAAATAAACAGCGTGCAAATATTTAAAAGTTTATCTTAAAAAAATTACCTAAACAATGAAACGGATTATTCACAAAATGTTATGGATTTTAAAAATGATTTTTAAAAAATCACCAAAACAATGAAACGGGTTTATTTTTATTCCTAAGAAATTTTCAAATGCATCAATGATATTGCTCGTGAATATTGATGTAACATTGGATGGATTGAGCATGATACACAAAGATATTGGCCAAGCTATGAGTTTTAGACAATATTTTTAAAACTCATAGCGAGACCAATATATATGTGTATCATGCGAAAAAATCCATCCAATTTTATAATTATTATGTTTTGAGAATCTGACTTGAGAAATAAAACCAAATAACACCGTATGAAAAAGCACGGTAGGCCTACCTAGGTGTTCATTTAGAGTAACAAACGTTGATTTTAAGTTCAGTTCAGTAAAGTTCAACCCGACGCCATTTTTCAACACTGACCCTGTGATGTCGCAATACCGAAACGAGAGCATCAATGATGCAGAACCCCGGAAAACTTAATCTCTACTGCATCTTCTGCACGCTGCACATACGATCGCTACATTTGGCATATTAACACACGCTTTAAGTGGATTCGTGCGGCGTAAGCTTTAAATGTTTTAAAGAGAACTCCAAGTGTTAAAAATATTGGTCGCTCCAGCTGACATAATACGCAGAATAATAGGTTTTTACAAAAGCATTAAAAGAATAGGACGGAAGGATCTCACTGCATAATAATGTTTACACATAGTCAACTAAGCCGTTGAAGGATTGAAATAATGTTGTATCAGCTAATGAGCTACATCATCGCAATTCAAAGATGAGTATGCGATTTAATGATGTATAAGTTAAACATGACGTCGTCCATACACTTAGGCCACACAAAATAAGTACGTATGCCTTATACGTAAGTGACTCATACGTTAAGGCCCTGTCACACTGTTGCGAATAGAGCTAACGTGTGCCCGTCATTTGTTGGGTGTACGTTCGTGTAAGTTGTCATTCGTTCGTGATATATTTGGTATACGTTGTATTTGCTGGTGGTTCGCTAAGGGTCCGCAGAGGTGCGCTGGGGTTTAAAGTGCTGTCACATCTAGCCGATTTAGCTCGCCGATGCTATACCGTAGCACAGATTTGGCGATCTTCGGGGATCGGTACTAGTACGGTCGCGCAACGGTTTCACATCGCTAGAACGGTAGTACATCGTCAGGACATCGTCAAGACATCAGCAGAACATCGGAGAAAAAATTAGCAACGGCAGGCGACAGTAGACATTTTTGAACATGCTCAAACCTTTCTGCCGTTTCGCTACCAAAGCGAGCAACGGGTCTACAACGGCCGGCAGTACAACGGCACTACTACGGTATGGCTTCGTAAAGAATCGGTAGAGCACCGGTAGCACTCCGTAATGGATCTGCGGCTCTTCGGTGGCCTTATAGTATCATGGGTGTGCCACTCAACTTATCAATCTGAAGTTACTTTTATTTAACCAGTAACGTCACTGGTGGGTGTCCCAATGTTGATGGCGCTATTTGTGTCAACAAATTCCCCCAAAATTGTGCGGTTTTGAAAATTATGATAAAATTTACGTGCTGTACTGGGTTTTTTTACAAGCCAGGAATATATATATGATACTTTAGCAACCACAATAATATTTTGCATCGTCATACGTACAAGCGCTCTCTAATATCAAAATAATACCGTTGTAATTATTTTCCGTTACAATATGGAAATATTTTTATTGGTATGATTTCAATTTTCATGAGTGCTTGCACGAAGCAAAATATCACCTCGGATCATAACGTAAAGCTATTACGTATGTATAAGTCACTTTATACGTATGGGCCGTACGTACTAGTTATTCAATCATTCCTTATGCATGACTATTTAATTAGAGCACGAACTGATGGTGTTGCAAAATAACTTTTGCGCCATCAGTGATTTACTTTACTTCTATATGAAGCATGTTAATGTTAAATGATTCGTATGGATCGCGTGTTTATTTTAAAATATGGCTGATCATTATTTCTACTTTAAATTACAAGTACCGGTACCCAATCTTATCTTACAGACAGAGAGACAAGGAAGACTTCTTTGGTAAGTCCAGCATACATGTACTTAGCAGCATCACTACAGTGACCAAAGATTGTTCTCAGAATAAACAGTGCCAAACATGTGCTAAGACGACGAAAAAAACTACAGTTCTACAGGCAAACGGACCTCTTAGGTAAAGGTCGGTAGTTTTTGTGTTTTTTAAAACAAAAGTCTGGAAAGTTTGCTGAATGTTCAGTCATTTATGAATTTTTCAAAATGTTTCAACTTTTTTCAACAACAAAAAAATAATAATAATAATAATAAAAAAATAAAAAATAAATAAAAAAATAAAAATAATAATAAAAAATAAATAGAAAAAGCCGTAGAACAGGGTTTTTTTTCGTCATATAAAGTCATTAGCATCTGAAGGTCATGGGATCTTCACCTTCTTAAATACCTTCCCTCCAATATTGTACTATTTGCATATGAACCTTTCATTGCAATATATATATGGGGACATGAAACCGCGGGAGAAAACCACTGGTCAAGTGATAAAAGTGATGCATGCTGGTTTAGCTCAAGATATCTTCGTTGAGTAAAACATACGCTTCCTCTACATCTATATGTATGTCAAACATTTCATCTGATTGTGCAGGAGTAGTTTTTTCCCACTGACCTACTTTATATGACTCAACCGGTTGTAGGTGCATTAATAAAACATCAACATGACGCTATCGCATTCATTAATTTCGCATTACTAATGCTTAGGGGTAATGTTCCATAAGCTCCGAATGCCATAGCGTAACGTTCAATTCGTTTATTTTTGTAGTTTTCTTGCAATCTTATTTTATATAGGCTATGTGTCGGTGTAGGAGCTCCAAATGTGGGAAAATCTTGCTAAAATCTTGCCAAAAGACCCCGACAATTTAAGGTGGGGATTTCCGGCCTGGGGAATTTTTAACCTTACCAACTTTATAATCTAACAGTTCTGATGAACATCTTCAATAACCTTTGGCATGTCCGAAGGTTTTTCTCCCTCAAAACCCAATTTACTCCATCCCGTTATTAACTTTGGTGATTGAAACTGACTTATTGTAAATATTTCCCACGTGAATTATCACAAAACAAGTGATTTAATTGGTTACTTTTTGTTCGTAATATCTGTGAGTTCGAAACCATTTCCAAAACCAAAAAAGGAATATTTTTCTACATTTTTTTCTGCAGCAACTCTATCGACATACATGTTTATCTAATATATTTTGTGATCCATGTGATGTGATAAGCTCACTTAGCTCAACTATCAAAAGAAACTTTAAACATTATACCATGGCAAAAGCAAAACGATGACCAAATTAATGACACAAGTTACCGCTTTTTTTGTCTCTTAACACTTTACACGCGGCAGGCGTCGACCTGCAGACGACATTTCAAATCTTCACAAAATTGTTCAAAAATGTTACAATTATTGAATGTCATTACCATATTTTGAAATCACCATGAGAAATGCATTATAATAAATACAAACATGCCTAGTATTGGTTCTGTAATCCTTGATATAGACCTTGGACGTTGGGAATTTGTCTGAAAAAAATATGTTTTGTATTATAATATAGTAAAACCAATAGTCGCGTGGATAGTGTTAACGTTCAATAATAAACACTTACTTTTCGTAAAGATTAATATCAGGTATCCATATCTTTGAGGCAGTTATCGCTAGATTTTGAACATCGTTGTGTTCACTCGGATCCCATTGTAAGAAATCATCTTTCCAAGCCTAAAACATATAAAAACGGGTTTCAATTAGGTTCTTGAGACGTAAAACGGTACAATTAAGCCATGTTATAAAGCTATACCAACTAAGAACAAGTTATATAAAATAGCAAAAACTATGACCCAATTTAAAAACTGAACATTGTGTAATAAAGTCTTGAAGGCCAAACAAAAAACAAAGTTTGTGTCCAGTAGTGCGCGCGCATTTCACTGAGACGCTTGCGTATTTTTTTTATTGGGGGGGGGGGGGGGGGGGGATATTGTTAGGGCGCCATCTTTTGTCTAAATTGTGTCCAACATGTTTCAAGATGGCGCTCATTGGCCACATACTTCAAACATGAAAGTGAATATCCGAAGGGAATATCACATTTTAGCGAGCATGAGAGTAACAAAAATGCACAGATTTGACTAAATAAAACCATTTCAAGTGAATCTCCACTATGAATTTGAGCCAAAAAAAGAAAAGAAAAAACGCATTTCGCATTTTACTTTTCAGGCTTGCTACTGGAAACAAACTTGTTATTTTTTTGGCCTAGTGCAATGAGGCATCTCATTACTTTGTAGTGACATGACCCATGGGAGATTTCTAAACGTTGCTGTCCAGTAATTCTCCACACATTACAAAAGAATGACATAATATCACCAGCACTCTCTCAGTCATTGCATTATTAAGTCATGTGTTAGGTAAATGTGTGAACAATGTTTCCAAACAACAAACAGTCGGTACACACGTAAACATAGTAATGTACGCGTCCATAAAGTGTTGATATGTCCAAACGTCCAAACCAGTGATTTAGATTGAAGAGCCTTCTCGATAAGATAAACTTTCACATGAATAGTTTATTATTTAGATATTCCTTCATGAATGCACTGACCTGTTTCATCCAACCGTTAATCGTCAGTTGCTGCCCACGCTCATCCTGAATAAAAAGGAAGAAAAAGAAAAAGAAATAACAGAAAATGGTTTAGCAAAATAAGAAGAAAGGCTTTTACAACGGGGATTCATAACAAGTAGAACATTTTAAACGAGTACCCCGTCGGATCACTTTATTGATTGAACTTTCAGAAGTAGCCCTGAAGTCATCAGAATTGCAGTAAGGAAGAAGAAAGAAACATACTGTATAAGTGCATGTTCTGCATGGAAGGCGCTTACTGGTAAGTCAGCCAATCAGGCAGCGGTAGTGCCTGAGCAGCAGAGCATACGCGCATGCTTCTCCGTACGAAAGTTCGATCAGTAAAGTCATCCAACGGTATATTCATTTAAGTTTAAACCTTTCCACTTGAAAATGGTTCGTATGATTATTTGCACAGACTAACATCAGAACATGATAATAACATGAACCCCCACCCCCGGGATGTGTTTAAAATATGTTTGCACAATGTATCATCCTCAATTAAGCAATTGATACAGTAGTATACGACAGATCGTTTAGGAAAGGCCAACCTGCGTTTAAAACAACCTGCGTTTTATAATCCGAAGTGCCCATAACATTGGTGTAACCCTCAGCCCAAGTATTTATTTATCGATCGATAACCGATTGCAAATGTATATTGTTGCGTTGATCTTAGAATACCGGTGTGTCAGTTGAAAATTATTCTCACACATTACACCCTATAAGAATAACACTCATAATTTATTGTTACATTTTACGAATTAATTACTTGTCGTAAGAATGGCAGAATATATCTTATTTATAATGCGAAATAGCAACAGGTAAACTTTGAGAGGCAGTTTTTGCATAATATTATTTTGATTATTATTAAAGAATCTTATTATTTCGTTCATCAAAACCAAGATGTAATCGTTATTGATAACCGCAAAAAGTTATCTACTAAATGACACCACAAATTAGTTGTGAGTCACATCTGAAACCGACTTGCATGTTTTTGAAATGGATAGCGTAGGTGATGTACGTGCCCTCGTACCGGTTTATCTAATTGGTTGTTCCCCGGCTTTCTGATCCAAAACGCTTCATCGATTCAACTCTTTTTAAACGCGTATAAAGAGATGGATTTAAGTACATAAGTTCATTCGAGACAGTATTATGTAACAGGTTTGTCTGCAAGTTTAGGTGGATGGCACATCGCTTTAATTATTTATAGGGTTGTGTCACGGGGGAGAAATCGATTACAATGTTTAAGGGTGAAAGTTTCTGCAGATGCACATTCACTCAATATAATAACCTGCAATTGATAGTACGAGAGAGAACTCTTGCCAGGTTTATTGAAGAGCAAAGGGGAGCAAAGGGGTGACCTAGTTTCGCTTAAAGCAGCCTAAAACGGATAAATTGAGTGCAGTCGAAGTACAAGTACTTTCAACAATCAATATATTTTATAGCGACACTCTTTTTTAAAACACCCCGTACTTTGCAAGTGATAGTAACACAATTATACAATGAAAAAGGAACGGGTGCAAAATGGCTGACAAGGACTTTATCATACGGTTCCGGCTCGCTCTCGACATTTCGCGGAAACAAAAGCCAAAATATGTATAGAGATACATAGTGCCAGAACCAGATTGAAGGGAGATTCAGTAAAAGTACACATCGTTCTTGACAGAAAACTTTTTCAATAGTATAAATGATTCAACCCGTATGTTGCGCTTGTCTGGCCCAATCTTCCGCACGCACATGTCATTCTCATGGTGGACTCAGACCAGATTGAAGATACGGGTTAATTACTTGACATTTATCCACAGTGAATTACTTCAAGATCTATTTCCAAAATGCACGATACCACCTGCCAGTATTGTAATTATTCAAAATGTCATGCTAATAGAGAAATAGTAAATTTAATCCGAAGAACAGAAACAGGTACATACAAATAGGGAGATTAAGCATAAAAACACATCGTTCTTGACAGAAAACCTGTTCAATATATAGTATATGAATCAACCCGTATGATGCGCTTTTCTGGCCCAATCTTCCGCACGCGCATGTCAATCACATGGTGGGCTCTGTATCTAATAAGAAGTACTTTTTCCGATTGGGGGGGGGGGGGGGAACAAAATTAAGCTATTTTTACACAAAAGATACTTTTAATACAGGGTGGCATGGCTCCGAAGGGGCAATGTGACTATGGAGACAAATACTGGGTGGCTTTTCATGCAGCAGGTGCTACGAAACGTAGGTCTCTTGCATGTAGCATCGATGTATTACAGTTACTTTTTCACTATCAGATAATAATCGTAGCACTGCGAGAGTTGTTAACAAAATGTACTATAAAGGTTATGGGTTTAAGTATATCATACACAAATTTGTGTCATATAAGAAATGCAAGTACATTCATAACACATTAGTATTAGTATAACATGTCTTCAATGATACGGTCATTTTCAAAATGAAATTGGTAGCACTTTATTTTCATGAATATTTTTAAACAGGTTCGCATTCGTAGATAGAAAAGAGACAAATTGGGAAAACGATCTCGACCGGGAATTACCCGTCGAGAATGCCTTTTATTTCTATGTACTTTATTTTCATGTCGTATAAAGGTTCACCGAATTATCGTTTGACTGTTGGAACCCTTTATGTGGATGTCTATCCCCCTTTTCTGTCACATGTTTCATACACCAGTGGGAGTTCAATTTAGTGATATAAATCAAATCAATATACTCAATTATCTTCCTTTTTCGCCGGCATTTGCTTCTTGCAATAGGCGCTATTAGAACAGCAAATAGAAGACGAGATCAGACAGTGGATAGTTTAGTGCAAAATTAGTTTCGAACCGGCCTACTTTCGAGGAGAATTCACGACGTAATGAAATTATAGACAACTTGTTGGGTCTACCGTGCACCTGAGATGCGCACTTATCTATGCGGTATCAATCTTTTACAATTAAGTCAATAGAAAGTTCTCTTCTGCCGTTTTCGTCTCCCAACCACTCTATTCACCTTTGTGTGTGTCTCTCTCTCCTGATTTATTTGAGAAATTTCGAAAGAGAATAGGTTCAAACAGTCTGCTCTATTGGGTGGTTGCCACTTGTGAAAGCTTTACTCCAAATTAAAGTGCTTTGTTTTACATATACGCCGGACAATCTGTCAGAACATCGTATTTTGTAGGTTGCATTCGAGAATGCACCCATGATATCCTTTTAAGTGTTTAAAAAGGTGATGATCATGTTTAACCAACAGTACATTAAGAGCGCGTGTATGATTTATTTATTTTGCATAAGGAAATCTAGGTCAACAATGAAGCAACATGAGGCCGGCCCGAATATGCCAAATTGTTTAAGTGAATGCTATCACTGTATTATGAAGTGTATGTGCTGAACCCTGTACTGGTTGTCATAGTGGTACCATTCCATGTAGTTTAAGGTGTAATCCAATCTGTTTTGATCACTGTTACTGGTACATTGTTTTGGCATGGCAGGACAGGACAGAGCAGAGCAGAGCAGGACTGAGCAGGGCAGAACAAAACAAAACAGGGCAGGTCAGGTCAGGGCAGCTCAGAGCAGGACAGAGCAGAGCAGAGCAGGGCAGAGCAGGGCATGGCATGGCATGGCATGGCATGGTATTGCATGGCATTGCATGGCATGGCATCGCATGACAAGGCATGTCATGACAAGGCATGTCATGGCATGGCATGGCATGACATGGCAAGCAGGGCAGGGCAGGGGAAAGCAGGGCAGGGCAGGGGTAAGCAGGGCAGGGTAGAGGAGGACAAGGGAGGACAGGTCAGTACAGGACAGGACAGGTTAAGCAAAGGGAAGAAAACATATGACAATTTACCCTTATATATAATAATAACGCCAGTAATGTAAATGTGGACTTTGAGGTTACGCGTACTTTACCACCTTAACACTCAGGTGAATAAAATCATTGACACGAAAATGCGTTGATTTAATTGCCTTTATTGATGCACATTATCAATCAATTATCCATACCATATCAACACTTGTATGGTAACGAGCTTGCGATGCTCATTTGAGGTATTTTTAAATACATTTAAATACATTTTTAAATGTAATCTGGAGAATCCAAAGTAAATGATCCCACAAAATAGTACCAATCGATGTTGTGCACATTTTGCCTTAAAAGTATGATTGTACATTGACACTACCCTTTCTCGTATATTGGCACGAATTCCTTTCCCCATACAATTATTTCACTTCACAGTAGTATTTATTTAGGGTTTACCCTCGCCAATTCTACAAAAGGAAAAACAACTGATCAGAAATAAAAGTCAACTTGTACAAGAATTGATTCGAACTGTTCTGACGTTATAGTACTATACTGACTAATCCTGCCGAGAGATAAACGGTCTCTACGGATAATCAGCCGATTTAAAACCAAGAAATGTTCATCGTTGGAAACGGAACGGATGCACTCTAGCCTCCAGATTTCGACCCGATAAATTATTGGAAACAACTCAGATTTCAACTTGCAATGTTTGTTTCCTTACCAACCCGAAACTGAACCACCGTCTCTAAACAAAACAAAAAGTATCGAGACACTAACAAATGAGCCAATAATTAACGGCCCGAATGGGTACGGATTAATCGAAGCAAATAACCCAGTGCAAAATTTTGTTCTGCGTATTTATTTTGACACTTCGATTATTGAGATACGCTGATGCGGAGCGGAGTTATTGTCATTTCAATGGTCGTAGGTCCAGTTTCAAAAGTGACAATCATCCCTATAGAGAATGATCAGGTTTATGCTTTACACACGTGTACAAAAATGCTTCTACAGGGATGATTTTCACTTTTGAAACTGGACCTATGACCTTTGAAATAACAATAACTCCACTCCGCAACATCGTATCTCAACAATCTAGGTGTCAAAGTATGCAAAACAAAATTATGCACTGAGTTATTTGCTTCGATTAATCCATACCCTTTCGGGCTGTTAATTATTGTCTCATTTGTTAAGTGTCTCGATACTTTTTGTAATGAGTATATTGAATGGTAAAAGCCACTACCCAGCCCACAGCCACAAATAATCTAAATACCCCAATAATAACTCCGTGTTGTTGATCTGCTTCAAACAAATCAGTTTGCGGCCGCGGACTTATTATGGTAATTTGAAAACCAACTGAAAAGAATCACTCTCAATTGGATGCATCCAAATGAAGTTATCTCCAGTTTGTTTATATGGAGGAGGTCGTTGTACTAATCTGATATACACTGGATGGTGTGCAATCATGGTTCTATAAGAGTATATGGTTTTGAATATTGAATGCAGTCCTAACAAATGCTTACGTCATCCTACAAAATGCCATAGTCATTCTACTAAATACGTAAGTCATTCTTCCAAATTTCCTCGTCATTCTACCAAATACTTAAGGGGGGGGGGGGGGACTCAAGGAAGTCACCTTAGTTCAATAATTACAGCACTCACTATGACACAAAGGTATATAAAAGTATACATTTTTTGGAAAGGAAATGGGTTTGAAAATCCAAATTTGACATCAATTTTGACCAACAATTTAGATTTTTAGAGAAAATCACAAGAAATCACCTTTTTGCCCACATTATTTTGGGACAGGCTAACAAAATGAATTTTGAGTAAAAAATGCCCAAAAATTGCTTGATTATAATGTTAAGACACTATTCTAGGGACTATTTTTTCATATTTTCACCTACAATTGTATTTTTGAAATTTTGATCAAAATGCCCATGCCATCTTACATTACAAAATACCTAAATTGCACTAGAAAAGTTTTCAGTCATCTAACGCAATATCTCAATCATCGGGCATAGATTAATTCAATATTTGGCCATAATTACAACAAGTACCCAGTATGGTAAACTGACTTGCGACTATCGTAATTCAAATTGTAAGGAATATGAAGAAAAAAACCAACACATCTTGATATCGCTAACGAAAAATCAAAAAAAGAAAAAACAGTTTTGAAGGACCTCTTAATGAACATTTGTTGTGTCCTATGACCGTAACTACAATAAACACATTAACAAATTGACAGGTTTAGTAATATTTGCCTAATGCTCCTTGCAATGGAGTGTGAATATTTTCATAATTGAGAGTATTGTCTTGAGATATATAGAAACTCAAGATCTTGTCTCAATGGTAATAAATTAAACATTGAAACTAAATTACTTTTAAGTCCCAAGTCCATTATATTCTTACGGCCACCGTATTAAATGGTAATGTTGACAGGTACTTCATCAAGATCCGAGCACCGATTTGTCAAATAGTATTTTCGAATTAAGAATTTCAAACTTCTACTCCAAGATGTAAATTCAGTATCAATAATGTAGTGAGATACACAAGTGGTCGGTAAGGGTTGTTAACGATTTGACACAATATTGAACATTTGTTGGAATATATCACAATGTTTTTTATAGTCCGTCATTCTTAATACTAAAGTTATTTTCAAAACGAAAAACAGGATAATCAAATTTGGCAATGCAAATTTCAATTTTAAATGGTTTATATGTTATTGACACAAATGGATCATTTTGGAATATGTCACAACGTTTTTATAACTCTTTGATATTTGAAAACCGCAGGATCATTGATAAACCGAAAACGTTTGACTTAAAGATAGATAAATGCCTAATGAGCGGTTTGAATATTGTATTACGGTTAAGTAGTTTTTGAAAAATGATAGTACAAAAAAGAGATTATTATAAATACTGTCTGCTTCAGGATAATGGCTAATAATCATCTTAGTCAAATTAAGTAAACTTCGACGAAAAGAATGAAGTTTGTGAACATATTATTTATAAAATCACTTATATTCGTGTCATGAAAGTCCCTTACCCGGTTCGTTTAGCTTCATGTTTTGAACAGGCACCATGTGTTTTTATGATAAGATTCGAAAGGAAATGGTCGAATTTTGTCTGCGTTTTATAATAAACATTAAAGACTCCATCATTAGCATGTAAAAATGTTTACGTTACTGAAATATTCAACATTTGCGAACTTAAGATCGCAATGAACGACTGGAGAAAGTGTTTAAGGGGGTGTTGACCCTCAGCATAGCCTCCGTAAAACTGCCGTTACTTCGCCAATATTCATTTAATGTATATAAAAGTTGGTGGTTTTTTTGCAGAAAAGGGTTAAATGAATCTAACCATCATCATGAAATTGACCATTTTGGAGAAATTATAATAAAAAAACCCGTTTTTTGACCCATTTTAGGTTCTGCAAAGATAACTCAAAATATATTTTGTCAAATTTTGTCATACTAGCTTTATTATAAAACTATACAATTCCCTAGGTTTTTTTAAATTTTTTAATGTCTTATTTTTTTTGGAATTATAGACCAACAAGTGCCAAAACATTTTGATTTGTTACCTCCAAAATCATGAAAATCCCATTTTTGGCACTTTTTAAATGGGTGTTTATTAACAAGCATTGTAGAGGTTAAATACAAAGAATAGAGAAAACCGTGTTGATGGGGTGTGGGAGTGTGTGTTGGGGGGGGGGGGGGGGGGGTGCTGGAATAGGGGAGGGGTAGTTTATACAGACGTTAAAAACTGTAACGTGATTAACAGGTAGCCTAATACCTATTATGCTGTTCAACTTAATCTGTATTGATTTCGACAGGATAGAAGATTTGTTTTG